>BPLR01001459.1:0-19160 GCA_021605095.1 Caerostris extrusa
CGATACTAGATGAGGATTATTCTCAACTCTTGGCTACTGTCATGACAGATGAAGAACATAGATTGTTGGATTGCAAGTGGAAAAAGTCCTAGAAAGGAAACAAACTAAACATTCTGACATAAGAAAAACTAGATGTTCTAAGGTATTTGTCCTATAGCTAATTTCATCTTTTTTTGCAATTTAAAATTTGTGTAAATACAACTAATCCTTATGTAATATAACTTTATAACTATATATATATTTATATACAACCAAATTTATATTTTATGTTGAAATTTTTTAGAAACTAAAAGGCAAAAATATAGTCTTAAACTTTTAATAGATTAATAACTGCTCTATCAGAAAAGACAATGTACTCCAAACTTAACTGATTAAGTTATGAAGCAGAAAACCAAATTTTTTATTCACAACATAGAAATGGAATAAAACCAAACTTAAGAAACCAAAACTGGTATTTTGTTTTTATCAAGACACTCATGTAGATTTGCAAGGTATTAAAAATTCACTTTAACGTTAATGTGCATCATCTAACATTTCCTTATATTATATTGAGTAGTACTTCAATGAAGAATTTCTTTAATATTTCACATTTGTTTGTGATAAATGATACATAATTTATTTAGTTAATTATTTAACTGCAACTTCACAAAATATCTGAATTCAAATTATAAAAAGTATTTCTTTTAATAGATCTCAATTTCATCATATAATGGATAAAGTGAATTCTCTCAGTCCACCAATACCATCTACGCCTGAAAGTTCTTGACAGTAGTTGGAATAGCGATGAAGAAGAAATATTTGAACCTGAGAAACCCTTCCCTGATCTTTCTCCTCCGGATGTTGTTAATTCTCTTTCTGAAACTTCAGTTCCTTATTTGGATACACAAACAAAATTTCAAAAGAGTTAAGCATTGTTGATCCAAATAGTAAAATTATTCAACCAGACACTAAGCACAATTCAAAGATACTTTTGCTTTTTAAAAATCCTCCTTTATCTACAAATAACAGAGATGTAAATTTGCGTATGTTCTTTTTTAAGCAAAATCCCAATCTAAAGGCTGTCTAGTGAAACATGTTCAGTTCTGGAAGTTCTTGAACCTTCCTAGTAGTGATGGGGAAGAATGCTTAGTTCAAAAGAAAAAATTAGCAAGTACTTTTAATAGTGAAAAAGAAACAGAGCAAAGTTCATCAAGTTCTGCTTTAGAAACATTTGGTCCTTGTTCTAGAAGACCTTCTTCATCTGGCTCAAAGACATCAGGAAGTCATAGCAGTAGCAGTGGTACTAAACCTAATCAATTTCCTTTATCTTTAGGGACTTCACAAAATGATCCAAATAGCTCTTCTATAGAAAAGAACAAACCATCCGAAGAAACAGAACATGTATCTTCAGGAACTGGTAATAAAGAATCAAATACTCAACTTATGATGGATAATAACCTTTCTTCAGAACCAGATTTAATCAAAAGGTACCCAAAAGAAAAAAAAATGCTATCACCTTTCTCATATGATAAAGAAAGAAAATGCTCATCTGATGCTGTACTTACAGACAATCTAAATATGAGTACAGATAGTGAAAGTTTAAGAAGCTGATCGTAGCTTTTCAGTGCAGTAGAACCTCCAGACAGTTTGATTGCATCCCATAGTAATCCAGAATCTCTGCAACTGGTACAGCAGGCAAGAAAAAAACTTTCTTTTGAAATTTGCTCTTAGAGGTCGTTGGCAGAATAAAAGTTCCCCACGTTCTTTAAAAAATGAAATTTCTCCTGAAGAATTTCGTGAAACTTATTCCAGATCTGCATCGGGAGATAATACTCCATCTACTAGTCAGTTTGTTGCAATTTCTGATTGCCCAATCAGGAAAAATTATCCTCTACCAAAAAATGATCCTGAAAATTTATCAGATGCAAATGATAAAGAATTAACGACTAGTTGTGAGAGACTGCATGATTGCAATCCTCTTTTCCCCATTCCATCTGCTAATGATAAAATAAATCAAAATAATCTGCTTGGTAGGACTGGTTTTATTGCCTGCAAGGCGTGGTCCTCCTCCTGCACCACCTTTAACTGTTGAGGATGATGATGAACAATCGCAAGATCATTCTGATGATATAAGTATCAGTATTCAAAAATCATCAGTGTCATCTTGTGTAGAAGGATCCTCTCACAATTCATTCATGAACTCAAGATCACCAGATTTTGTGGCATTCTGCGGATCCAAAATCTCATTTTAGACCAGCGTCATCTGCATCTCGTATTGATTCCCCATTGAGAGGGGAAGAAAATTTTCCTTTAAATAAATCATCATCTGCTTCTACAGAAATGCTTTCAGCACTGGATTCTTCAACAGCTGGTCGTCAATCACCCGCTCCAAGTGAAGTTTCAAAAACTGAAAGTGCTCTTTCTCCACCAAGTGATGTTTCTAAAACTGAAAGTACTCGTTACCTGAGCCAACTTGGCAAAATTGAAGAAAGTGGGCATCTGACTGCAATAAAAATAACTAATTTACAGTCTAGTGATGAGCAGAATATCAAAGATAGCAC
This sequence comes from Caerostris extrusa, assembly GCA_021605095.1. NCBI lineage: Eukaryota > Metazoa > Arthropoda > Arachnida > Araneae > Araneidae > Caerostris > Caerostris extrusa. The sequence goes on from BPLR01001459.1 coordinate 2,541, forward strand.
TTTAACAACAGAAGCTAAGGTGTCAAGTAAAGTGAGTGTGAAATTTGATACTCATGTTTTGTTTTAAAAAAAATATTTCTGCACTTAGAAAATGTTTTTGTAATTTATCTATCAATTACAAAATTTAATATTTTATTACAAAATTTAATATAGTTAAAATTATTAAATGCTCAGTTTAAAGGAAATGGTTCTTTAAGTTAGTAAGATATTTTTAAGTTAAGTGTAAAAATGAACATTTCTGCAGATGTATATTATTATATTGCACAGATTATGATGAGTTTTTGTTACATGTCAGTATGAATTTTAATCAACATGTGTATAATATATAACAATAAATATTTTTAGGAATTTTTCCATTATGATGTTACTAGCCTGATATTACAAACTGAAAAATAACTATAATCTTAGATTTATGTTTTGTTTATAATCAAGTAGCATATATGTTTCCACTTTTTGCCATTTATCTTCAAATTTGCAAGATCATGTCAAATTTCCTCTTGACAAATAATATCGGACATCCATGTAGTAATTATATTAATACAATTTTGTATTTTTCTTAAAATAAATTTTATTTGGCTTTTAATTGAAATGTTAAATAAAAAGGAATATTCTTTTATGCATGCATATATATATATATATCATACAAATTGAAATTGCAATTAAACAATTGCTTGTTCCTTCCCTTCTTTTTTTGTTTTTCATAACAGGTTATTCTTTGTTTTTTTTTTTAAATTTATTTTAAATAATTGATAATATTTTTGAACTATTTCTGTAATTGATGATCAAAACTATGTGGGTGTAAATGATATAATAAACTGCTAATTTATGTTATGGAAATCAGTGCATATAAAACTACTTCAGAAGAGGTGTACCAATCTTCTGATTTAGCAGAAGAGACTTCTAATTTTTTGTTCGTTGTCCAGAGCAGCCCTGAAAATGGTTAATAAGAAAATCAACTTCAAATTGTCAATCAATTCAAATAACCTGGAACTCTCCCACTACGCAAAATATTAAAAACATTACATTTCTGAAATCCATTGAGCATCAGTTGCATTGCTATATCATTTGGTATTAGAGGATGTTTCTATTTCCCAACTGTATAGAATATGCATCTGCGTGAACCTGAATTATTTCATTTGAATAACAACTTACCATGGTGACTGTTTTAATTGCATGGCATAAGACAAATAATGGTACTGTTGAATATCCCACATATTATGTTATGAATATGTACCTTTTGATTAATTGTCTTACTTTATTGAACAATATGTCAGGGAAAAAAAAGATATATGCAATTGTTTGTAAAAAAAAAAAAATGATTCACTGATTTTCTCTGTCTTGTGGAAAGTGTGTACTCTGTACTGTGTTTTTGTATAATTGTCTTGTGGAAAGATAATAAGTTGTGATAATACTTTAAATGTTCTTGTGATTTTCTCATGAGAAATGCATTAAAATTCAAAAGCATAGTGATATTCTATGTTGTGTTAAAAAAATGTTAAGGCGAATTTTTAATGAAAGGAAAAGAACAAAGTAATAAATGCAAAGTGTTTTGTTTGAAACATTTTTGCTAAGCACAATCTGCTATTGAATGATCAGAACTTGCTGCTCTGTTCTTTAAGAAAATGTTTTCTGATAGTAAAATGCTCATTTAGCACAGCAGACACTTTGCAATTATAAAGTTTAGCAAGTAAATCTTCTATTATAGATTCTTTAAAATCAGTTTCTTATTGTAGTTTTTAGTAATAGAAAGCAATAATTTTGATTAAAAATTGTATCTATTTGTTTCATATTAAATTACCAGTGAGTTTGGATAAAATAATATATGTTCGATGGCCATTTTAATTGGATTCAATGTAGGACAATTAAATATTGCAGCTATGATGGAAGATAAATTTCCATTTTGAAAATTGCTTAACACTTGCTGTGGATAATTATCCATGTTGAAAATAACCTAGATAAAGACTTATATTGCAACTGTCTTGAAAAAAAAAAAAAAATTCAAATTTATGCATTAGGGATAAGTGTTTCATTATCAGTTTAACGATTGAAAAATTTGCAATTTGCTAACCGATTAATGTAAATGAATATCTTGTTGATATTTGTTATAGTTTAGAAAATGTTTTTAAAAAGAAAAATGAAAACATTTCAATTGCTGCAGGATGCCGATGTGAAGAAAATATAAAACATGCATGCTTATGATGGTTATTAGAAAGATGTTTAAGCAGATGATACTTGATCAGTGGAACCTACTTTTTTCATTTTGTAAAGCAGAAAATGTAAATACATTTAAAATAAATTTCTATATTGAAGGATACAAATTATCAAATTAATATTAATAAATAAATGTTCTTATTATTTTTAATAATTATGAAAATAAGATCCCTATGCATTGTGTAGAACAAGGATACATTTGTGAAATAGGATGGTTCAATCACTTTAAAAGATAAATAAGATGCTTCTTTTTCAGTAAATAAAAATATTGCTAAGCAAGCAAATAAGTTTCCAACAAGTGAAAAATTCACATATAAGGAAGTTTTTTTTTCTCATCTGATCAAGCATTCTATTTATTCCTGTACAATTTTACTACTATTTGACACCAAAAACACAATATTGCAATATAAAAATCCATTGATTTATGTGTTATATATAATAATTACAGAATTTAAAAATATTCTGTAAATTAGAAAATCAAAATACTGATGAATATATTTTGGATCAGCAACTACTAGGATGGTGGCAAAAATAATAAAGGCAAATAAAATATTATATTCACACATTTGATAATATTTCTGTTGATTATATGATTGCGTTCTTTTTTCATCAAGAATTGTGAAAAAAAGTGTTATACTTAATATATTATTTTTAATTTAATTACGTTACTGAAGGTTATGGTGTTCTTTCTGCAGGCTTTCCATAAAATAGATTGCCTTTTATTTGTAAGCTGATATTTAGTTTTGTTACTAAAATAACTAAATTTAAGTGTCTTATAAGTGATCAATGTTTTAGAACTTTTAAGGAAGGAAGGAAGGAAGAAGAAGAATGCATAATCTCTTATTTTCGAGGGGCAAAAATCCGATTTCTTATCATGAGAGGATGGCAACTCTGGGCTATTATAAAATAAATAATATTTCTTGATAGTAAAATAGTGATATGCTTTAAATTAAAAATGTCATAATCAAAATATATATATATACTGTTATTATTTGTAAAACTGCTGTTAGTTAATTATATTTTTTTAGTTACAGATTTAATTAAATGTTTTATTTTGTTATGTTATGTTTTCTGATATTACATTTCTCTTATGTATAGCTTTGAAGTTTTATGTATTCATGTATTTAGTACTTAGTCTTTTTTATTGTATTAGATTATATATATAAATTATTATTTTTAATATTTAGGAATAGATAGTTTTCATAATTTTGTTATATTATTGAAAACTCATTTTTGTAAAATCATCATAAACATTTGTTATTTTAATTCCTTTATATAAATTATTTGAAATTGACTTGTTATTTAAAAAATGTTAGTAATTAATAAATTAGGTAATTTGAAATTTATAGAAGTTGTTGTTCTTTTTAGCATAAAAAGCCTAAGAAAGTGAATTCTGATAAGCCTTGGTAAGTTAATTTTATAATAAATTGATCTATAAAATTCTGAAAAATTAATGACTTTTAACATAAAAAAATTTTTTGTATGTTAATTTTTATTGCTTAATTAATACAACCTCTCAAGAAATGTTTTATTTTTAAATATTGTTATGTTTCCTTTTGGATTAAATTCATTTTATCTAAATTCACAAACAATACAAAATACAATTGACCCTCATTAAACTGTCATGTTTTGTTCCTCAACTTGATAGCTAAGGGAATATAAAAAATTTTAAATTAAATTTTTAATTAATTTCAACATGAGATAAAATCACATTGAGGTGTTCTACATATGAAAAACAGTTAGAAAATTAATTTTGGTGAAGGAGGTGGCTTATTTAAGGAGAAGTTTAGCAAGGATCAACTGTATGTTTTCATTTCCTTAAAATTGTACTAATTTATAAAAATCAAAATATTTTTATGCACATTTTACATGTATTTTTGAGTATAATTTAATAATACATAAGTCAAATAAATTATTAACTTGGATTTTTTTTTTTTTTTAGGTATGAATTCTCTGATGAAGAAGATGTAATTGTTCCTCAACGATACAAAGCTGTATCTGTGAGTATACGGAGTAGTTCAGAAGACGAAGGAGCTATAACAGGATGATTGTGAATATTTTTGACAAATGTTTCCTATGCATTCTCTGTTTCTGTTTCATAACCAAGAGTGAAGTTGGTTATTAAATCTCTTGCCAATTTATTTATTTATTTATTTTTATTAAAAATCAATGTTATCTGATTAAAATATATAAATTAGAATATCAATTTTATATGTTGTACTTTTAAATTTACTTTTGTATTAAAATACTTCATGGAAACTTTTCAAAAAGTCTTAATACTAAATTCGCTAAAGTTATGAAATTGAAACCACATTTGAATTTACCAATTAAAGTCAATCGGTGATATTTTTATATATGAATATGTTATTATTATAAAATTATTTGTTTAATTAATATTCATTTGGATTAATGAAATAATATGATTTAAAGAATTCATATTCCTGTATGTTACTCTATATTTAATTTTTCTATTAATGACATTCACTTAATATATATAAACTAATGTTAGTTATTGTAGTTAAATGTTTGATTGTATTTTCACCATTCTGTAAATATTTAAAAGGAAATAATTTTTTTTTAAAGAAATTTAATATACCTTGACAATAGCTTACCAATTTGTTTAATTTATGATGTAAAGCAGATGTATTGGCCAGAGTTTTAATAACAATTCACTCATTGTTACTCAGGGAATTTTTAAGGAATGGCATGCATGTGCTGCATATACCAGTCATGAAAGTGCATGTGTTCTGCTTTAAACATTTTTAATGAAAGTTATGTGTTTGTTTGCTTACATTTCTGTTGTTATACGAATACTTTTAAATATTTATGTACCTATGAAAGGTAGCCCACCTATTCTTAAAGCGGGTATTTTTCTACTCATCTGTAATGTTTTTGTATTTTATTACGATTATTTTTTAAGAATTCATTTTATGTGAGGTAAAAATTTTTGTCATGAAAAATTTAAAAATGCTTAAACTATTTTTTAAACAATTTTTCATATTATAGAAAAAACTAAAAATAAGTTAAGTTTCTTTTTTTTTTTTTGGAAAAATTTTGCTATCACGTTTTGCTTTTTTTGATTGTTTTAAATGTAAATTGTATTATTTTATTATTATTATTTTGTTCAAAACTTTTGTTTTAAGCTTTTTTTTTTTATATCTGATAATTTTATACTTCATTTGCATATTATTTATTTGGATTTTCTTGTGGAGAAAATAAATATCTCGTTTGATATTTGCAGAATACAGTTGCTCATGTTATGCATAGTAACATGAATTACACTATTTTTATATTAACTTTAAAATATATTTTTAACTTTTTATACCATTTACAAATGTTATCTATTTATTGTTAAATAATCAAGCAAACCTTGTCTCTTTGCAAAATCAGTTATACTTTTAAAACTTTGTATCCTAAAATTGTGTAAACTAACATTATTTTTATAATAAACTTATTTTTACCAATATTCACTTCTATTGTTTGAAATCCTGAAGATACAGTGTTGTTGTTATTATTCCTTTTCAAATTTTGTTATACCAAAACTTTTTTTAATTTCATGCCTATTGGGAAGATTCATAGAATGAATTCTATGAGTACAGAAATATATTGGAAACTAAATATAATTTAATAATACAATGATAAAATATTTTCATTACCATTAATAAAGATGCCATAAATTTCATTTTATTGGGTGTCATGTTTTAAAATTTATTTCTGAATCTTTTCAAAAAATATTTGAATTGCTAAGTGTATAATTACGAATATCAGTCTTAATTTTTTTTTTCCTATCCACATGAGAATTTTTTTTTTTGTTATAAGTAATTATCAATTCTCCAAAATGAATATATTAGTAATAATATATATGCATTTCATTACAGATTTACATCAAAAGCCAGTCAGTGTTTTCATAATGAATATATATATATATACAAATAAAAAGTATAGATTTATAATTTAACAAAATGTGTGTGGGGCCACTATTACTGGTGTCATGCCTTGTATTTCCTTAACAGTTAATAATTAAATATATACTTTCAGTTATACAAATGTTTCAAATGATGTATCTATTTATTTTGAGGCTGTGTTGAGTAAACATATTTCTGAGTAAAAATTACAAAACCTAAATTTGTATTCTTGGGGTTGTGGATGTTTCAAAAAATTTGTTATCTATTACAAAAATCTTTTCTGAAAATGTTCACTTCACCCTCTCTAAATAAAACACTCAAAAAAAAAAAAAAACTATATGATTTCTCTAATATTAGCATAATAGATTTAATATATAACATATTAAACAGGTAATCACTTATTTTGTAAGTTATTCTTAATTTGCACAAGAATATCCTAACATATCGGAAGCACATCAGAAATTGCCCTCTCATACATTCATAATTAAGATATATATATATATACAGTATATTAAATTTAATATGGTTTTTATATTAAGTGTGAGATGGAAAAGTGCTAGTGGCTTTAATTTGAAACCATAACATATTATATTGCAGTTTATACAATATATAATATTTTATTACATACCAATTTGGCCACATTTGCCTATTTTCCAATTAATAGTCTGATAATACATGTTTATTAATTGGAAAATAGGCAAATGGCCAATTTGGCTGAATTCAAAAAGAGGGCAACATAAAAGAGAAAATGTTATTTAGGAGGGATTTTAATTGCAATAAAATGAATTTTAGTCAGTAAAATTTTAGATTGCATGATATTAAAAAAAGAAACTAAATGTAAAAAAATTCCACTCTTGCCTATGATACTTTTATTTATTTATTATTTTTTTTTTTTCAAAGCAGCTTTGTATTGCGTCTATCTAACTAGTAACCCAAACAAGTAAACATTTTTGTTTGTTTCCACCTTGAAACTGGATGTTTACCATTCTACCTGTTCCATGATCGGATGGATTATGTTGACATTGGTAGTAAGTTATTTGTAAAAGTATTCTTACACTGATGTTCAAATCAAAGAAATTACACTGTTTCGCAATCAAAATGAATTGTGTAACAGCTATTTAAGATATTTGCTTCATTAACTTACAAATTGTATGTAATGTATTTCATTACTTAAAAATAATTGAATTACAAATCTCGTAATAATATTTATTCAGTAAGACAATTTTCTTCTGCTATCCCTATGCAACAATTTCTTTTCCTATATTTAAAGCAACATGATCAATGTTGAAAATGTGAAAAAAAAAATGATATAACAATTCTCTTGTTGGTTTTATTTTTCTAGAAACCTATGTGAAATTAATAAAAGGTTAATTCTACTATGAATAAAGACCTCGGTATTCAATAATATGATTTTTAAAAATTTTCTAGAATATAAAAAAATTCTTAGCTCAAGTTATTTGTGTCTTGCACACAATCACGTTAAAACATTGTGACTTAAACTCTTAAAAGAGACAAATTCCTTGAAATAGTCAATAATTTGCTCTTTAAAATATATGCAAAACTTTTCAAGGCACTATAAAAAATAACCCAATTAATTTCCTTCCTAAGAAACCCCAGATACCTGTCCAATTCTGGTGTAATTTTATAGAATTATTTTTAAGTTGTTGAATATGTAATTTTATAATTGTTATCCTTTATTTTCAGCTCAATTTATGTAAATTTTAAGATGGAAATGGGCGAATCGATTTGTTAAAGAGTCAGATATACATGCACAAAACTGCTTTGAAAGAAAGCGTTGTAATTAATGTGGAAATTTTTCATCTAGCTTTTCTGTCACCATGGAACAGTGGGGAACGTAACGAAAGCTTGCAAGGGAAAAAAATCGCCAAATAAACAAACGTACCCCTAAAATACAGAATTCCAAGATTACTGACATCTTTATAGTGGAAGTAGTAATCTTTTGATATGTCAATGTTGTTTCTTAGAATGGTGAGAAGAATAATGCACTATGCTTTGCGAGTGATGGAATACATGTAATACTTTGCAAACAGGTTATTAGACATTTTTTTAGGTAAAATCACAGAATAGGAGTCATTGGGATTTGGCATCAAAAAATATTTTCGCTAAAGTGCACCAAGTAATGGGTTGCGATTGTAAGTGAAATAAATTGCAAACTGTTCAAGAAACAGGATTACCACATTTGGCGACTTGTCACTCAGTTGGCGCCACAAAAGTTGTAAAATCTCAACGGCCTTTATTTTTCGGTTTGGCCAAATAAATTTTTTTTTTTTTTTTTAATTAAGATATAATTTTTACCAGCTATTCGGTAGAAAGGAATACATCATATTTAAAGTCGGAATGTGACGAATAGATTAATTGTTAGGGGTGCTAGTCAGATATATGTGCCATTAAGTAATTTTGAAAAAAAAAAAAAAAAAAATTTAATAGTTATTGTGAATTTTATCTAATTTTTCTTTTCATGTTGTGTAATTTAAAACTTTAACTATCAAAAATTAAAATTATTTTATTATATAACGCCACTGTGTTTAAATCCGTCTAAATTGGTGGCTTACTATTTTTTCATATGAGAGATAATTGAATTAAAATAAATTGCTATTGTAAGATTTTTTCCCTAATATGAAATTCAGGATTTGGCAAACGTTATTAATAAACCTTGCCTTAGAATATTTATATTTTTTGTTGAATTAACTTGTCAAACCATTGGAAGTTTAGAAGAATTTCCAACTTATAAATCTTGTTTAATGGAGTGTAGAAAGCCCGAATTATTTTACTATCTGTTTTTGTTTCTGCCTAAATTGTTGTATGCAGATTGAAATAGAAAAGCTATGAATGTTGTTTGTATAGATATTTAATAGATTATTCTCAAAATGAAGCTATGTAAGAAATTTCTGCTTTTGATTGTGAAAAATATTTAGTCATGTTCGTTGTTAATAAAAATGCCACAAAATAATGATGTGATTAAGAAAAAAAAATAAATTCGAATATTTAAGTCATGCACAGTTAAAATTATGATTGTTTTAAGTTATCTATGAAAACTTTTTTTAAAAAGAGGGTCAAATCTTTAAATCATAGAACGCCAAACTGTGTTCGTCGTGAAAAAAATCAGAATAGTGAATAGAGATTCTAGCAAGGTTATAAAAGTCTGGGTTTTTTTAAATGTGGAAACACTTTAAATATCCTGGTATGAAATTCTCAATGTCGCCAAAAATGTGAAATTTACAAATACAACTTATATTTGTAAAAAAAAGTGGATAAAAAAAAAAAAAACTGAAATGATGAATGAAACCTCATTATCTTATCAAAAATTCTAATTTTATGCTTACTTTACTATTTGAAGTGATTTTGAGTGAATTAAAATGCGATTTGCAGTTCAACCCAAATTTGTAATTTAATATGTTTAGAATGCTGATTAATTTAATTTCTCATGTAAGAAATGATTGCAAAACATTTATGTGAGTCTTTTTTAAAAATAGATGCTACATTAAATATTTTTTTTTTTTTTTAATGATATATAATGAAATCTTCAAAGTAAAACAATCTTATCAGAAAGGAATTTCTTGAATCGAACTTCTCTTTTTGCTTAGGCGGATATCTGTAAAATAATCTATTATTGCTGTCTAAGCAAGCTTGCTAGATTTGTTTATTTTAATTTTTACTGATAGGGATATATTACAGGTTCTTTTTCTTTCTGCCAGATAATGTTTAGATAAACTTAAAGAGAAAATATAGATTCGTCGCTAATATGCCATAAATATGAGTGCTTTTAAAGATCTAGTGCCCGACTCGTGGTCCATTGGCTACCGCGTGCCGCTGGTGAACATTAGGACGGAGGTTCAGTCCGGTGGCAGCATTGTTGTAGACACTGTTTGTCACTTTATTTAGTTATTTATGTTTATTTGCTCATGATTTTGGCATATATTTTTTTAATTCTTGAGTATTCCCATTGTTATAAATTTTTGATAATGTTTCCAATAGAATTTTTAATACTTCTACAAATTGCATTGCAACAATTAACTGAAGTATACTTAATAAAGGGAAATACCATATTAGTTTTTATACATTTTCTGCCCGAGCATGAGGGCTGAGGTTCAATTTGTTGTAGACATTATTTCTAAAAACGAGGAGACTCGATGGCGTGTGAGATATTCACCACCTTGCCTCATTAATCAGACTACCTGATGGGAGTTATCCGAGTTTTTCTCCCATACGATACGCAAATGCGGGGTACTTCCCCTGAAAAAGTCCTCTCGGAAGGCACTTCCCTCCTTCTTCAGCATCACGGAGCCAAGTCAGACTTCTATCTTCCAACTGCATCGCAACAGAAGCTAACTCATTTTCTCTGTTTCCATGTGACCACTAGGGTTCTTGGATTTGGTCTAGATGTTGCTGTCTATCAAGTGGGATAAGTAAAAAAAAAAAAGAAATCTGGTGGTTAGAGCTCTGCACGAAGTGAGTCATGGATCACTATAGCACGATAAATCTGTAAACCAAAATCTCCTTTCAATGGTTTCGCAGAGGATGCGAAGCCGTGCTATCCCATTCATGGAGACTGTTCATTCTAGATTGGCGTAGCACCGACACGAATGTTGAGTTTCTAAAAAATAAGCTATGTGTATTCATGGACCAACGTGTAGGAGCGTAAATGCCCCACAATATGTAAAATCTCTATTAGTATCTCCCTAGTCCTTCTGTGATCCCTTGTCGATGAGATGCCAAGGTAATATATAAGGTCACAGATGTTCAATAATATATATTCAGGATCATTCAACGATCCTGGGACAAACTTTGAGGGCTGGTGTAGCTTACTAAAACATACATTTTTTGTATTGGAATGTATGGTCGGAAGTGATGTGCTAATGCACGAACACAAAAAGATGAGACAGGAAAAAGGAAGGTATTGTTTATTTACAGTATCATTTCGAACAGCTTCTTTGATTCAATGTTTACAATAAATGTTCGAAATTGGAACCATTAACAGTTAATACATGCTAGGTAGCGTCGAAAGAGTGATTGGTGAATAGTTCCAAAGATACCATGCATTTCGCGCAATGGATAGTCGAGAAACGAGGTTCTCATTTGAGTCAACTCTAGTCTCGTAAAAAAAAAAAAAAAAACGCAGTTTCAAAAAACAGAGTAAGAATAAATTTGAGTGTACTCGGGGTTGCCAGCCAGAGGATTTGAAACTCGTCACGCGATGGGTATAAGTTCGCATATTGTACTTAACTTTGGTGAGAAATTCGTTTGAAAGTGTGTTCGTTACGGCGCGTTACCTCCTACCATACATTCCTACTCAAAAAATGTATGTTTTAGTAAACTGTACCACTCCTCAAAGCTTGTCTCTATTAATAAAAATTTTAACAGATTAATTACTTAAATAATAATATTAAGCTATTAAATTTAAATAATATTAAACTGTTATTTTTGCAAAAACTAGTAGACTTCCTGTAATGCAAAAACATGCATTGTAAGATGTTATCTCCAGAAATACTAGGCCTTATCGTTCATACTGAAAATATCTTTATCTATTTCTCATAAAAAGAAATATTTGCTTTATTTCCTGTCTCATAATAACCGATTTTCAGATAATCTACTGAACAAATCGTAATTACAAAATTGATATAGATTTAGATTATGAAAATTAGCTATATACATAATCACCGACATGGTGTCCGTTTTATTTTTATTGAAACAGAATAAAATGGACATTTTATTAAGACGGATGACAGTGAAAAATAAATGAACACTGCCGTTTTTAAATCAATATAATAAATCAGATTAGTTCACAGCTACATTTTCGTGCTTATAGATGAGCACCTAACGACTATTATAACACTATAGACCAGTGGTTCTCAAACTGAGATATGCGGTCATCTAAGGCAAAACTTTTGGTTGAAGACTCCTTTCAAATTTATAAATTTCAAACGACATCACCCACTGATGTGTTAAAAAAATATTATTTATTATGTATATATAATAAACTATATTTGAAATATATGTGTTAATAATTACAAGAATTAAAAATTGAACAAAAGTAACTATAAAAGTACTTACAACATTGCAAAATAATAATAATAATATTAAAAGTTAATTTTTAACTTCGAAATAAAAGAAAAATTTCTAAATATTTTTCATGATTCTCCCAAAATCTTTTCGCAATTTTTCTGAAGATCGGGATTTCTTCGTTAAAAACCATTGCTGTAATCGAGTTACTTCCCGATTTTTTTTTTTTTTTCATTCAATTCCTACTATTAGCTCACACTCTCCTATATATATCTTGTTCAATTTTCAATCGTTAATAAGTTGCATACATCTACCAATAGATGGCGCCAGATAAACTTAAAAAAAATAAATGAAAATTATTTATAAATGACTTTTTCTTCAATATAGTGAAAAAAAAGTAGGAATTGACTTTAATTTTTTTTTTTTTTTTTTTTTTATATTACTTGTTTATTTTTTATTTTATTTTCTAAATGAGGCTGGTTGTATTTTAAACATTCTTTCATGTTATTTAACAGGCCTACTTAATGTACATTTTAGATGATTAATTAATTTTATTCCTATAGCGTTGTCAATTTTACAGTTAAACTGATGATAAGATAGTAATTATATATATGAAGAAAGCCTTTTCTTAATTGATGTTTTATATTAAATTTTATTGCATGAAATCAATAAATTTATCTTATTTTCATTTTAAATACTAAATTTATTAATGATGTTATTTTTTTTCTTGCCTTGATTGTATATTTACCAGTAGTTAAAAAAAAAATAAATTTAAATCCTCAATACTTCGTTACTGATTGATTAATTAATATAAATTTCAGAATTTTAAGTTTCAAAACGGGTCTACTAGCCGTCAAAGCCTGAGAACCATTGCTGTAAACTAAATGCAATTAAACAGTATTAATTTTGTTGTTATTGGGAAGCAGTCTTGTTGCATATACTATAAATACATTCAAAAGCATTTTTCATTCATTGCAGAGACACAGGGCCAGATTTTCCTATAGGTAAACTAAGCTTTAGCCTAGGGCAGGGTCGGCAACCTTTTGAGTAGGAAGAACGTCAAGAATTACTACAAAATTTACAAAAAGTTTTTAAAGAGCCACAAAAATTTTTTCTTGCCAACAATAAATAGTACTCGCATAAATAAAGTTTTTTGATAAAAAAAAAACTAATCTATTTATTCACAAGAAAAAAATATCTATTTGTTCATATATATAGTGTTTCCACAACAAATTAGATAATATATATATGGCATTATTAGATAATTACTTATTATTTAATTAAAAAATTAAACATTTACTTACAACACTAACTTGTACTTCAATACACGCTTGCTGCACGTGAATATAAAATGATCCGCAGATAGTCAGCACTCCAAATGCCAACTTCTTCACCTCACTGTAGCAATCTGGAAGACTATTCCATGTGTCGAATATAAGTGCCTCTCCACTAATAATCCACTTTTGCTCTGGATTACTAACATCCAACAAAATCAATGGAATATAGAGTTTCAGATTTTGATATTATATACTATATTTATCATTAAATCATCCAGCTTTAGCTCAGAAATCTAAAAAGTAAAGAAAATAGCTGACGACAGCATTTTGTGCTAAGCATGCTTAACAGTTTTTTAATATTTTATTAATTGTTGTCTTATTTATTTATTGTGTATTAAGCTTAAATTCATTCCTTAAGCCTAATTTCATCTAACCCTTTAGCTCATGTATTTAATTACCGAAAAATATGCCTTAAAGAATTATTTATATATATTTTAAGTGTATTTTTAAGATAAATTATTTAATCAAGTATCCTTTAGCATTTGCATTGAATGCATACTCTTTAATTTATTTGTGTATTCAATTACTACTTCTGCTCTTAAATTGGACTTCCATATGTGTGTGGAAAAAGAGGGCATAGCATATACTTTACAATTCATTCTGTTAGTCTTAATTCACCATTTAATCATCTGATGTCCAAATTCAAAACTATAGAAAACATAGATGGTCCCCAAAGTTGTAAAAAAAAATTAATTTACATTATAAGCTGTCACATTTTAATTGTAAATAAGTTACTTTCTTTAAAATATATTACAAATTAGTGGTAATGAGACATTTTTATTGAATATGATTAATAAAATCATGGGACCATATATATATATATATTTTTAAAGTTTTGTGTGTCCAGCTATTACAACCTCAACCTATATAAAACATCACTATTTACACAACCTTAATTTATATCAGGGATACTTATAATACAATGCCCAGATTACTGAAAAATAGTCACCAAACAATTATCTAATTTGGGATAAATTAGGTTCTACACCAATATGGAAACTTTTTCACACTGTTGTATTGTCTGAATTTTTTACTTCTTACGACAATTCTCCACCCCCGATCTCTGGATGGTTTGAAATTTCATAGCATAAGGGTATCTATGCTCTCCCACTGTGAGTTCATTAAAACTACACTCGTAATGCCACCCTACGAAAAAAAACTATTCAATCAATAACCAGAATTAACTGCAAACAACATCTAAATCTATAGAAAACATTCGGATAAAAAAAATCAGAATAGAAAACTAATATGTTGAGAATGGCCAGTGCTAAGAACTAAAAAAACCCAAAAAGAATGAATCTAAAAGAGTTGATAAATTTTATTTTCTGAAATCGTATAATGCAGGGTTATATATATGGTACAAATATTTAACTTTCCTTTAAAAACCTCTTTCAAATTCAAAATATACCTCAGATTACAAAAATTACTGCCGAATAATAAAGTGATCCTGTAGATTAAATTTACATTTGAAAATCAAATTGAAAGATATGAGAATAAAGTATTTAAAAAAAATCAACAAACAACATAATCAATTTCAATACAGTAATATTCAATTTTGTTTTGTTAGATATTAAACTAATTTTTATTTCTTTACTTTAGAATAAATAGGTTTCAAAAGTGTAATTTTTGTAAAAAGATAAAATAAAGTTCAACAGTATTATCCTTCAATCAGATTTTATAATAAACTTATTTTTCTTTCTATATCTCAAACACAAGAATTATAACATATTTTCAATAGTAATTATTATACTTTTGATCAATTAAACTTATAAATTAAAATGTGACAACATACAATTATTAGAAATATTATATTATCAAAACATCATTAATGAATTTTTGTATCTCCAAGTCTAAAAAAAAATTAATTAACTTTATAGATATAAAATGATCTTATGAATTTATTGCTTTCATAACATACAACCAGTTGAATAAATTAAGTTATAATTGTTTTATTTGAAATCAAAAGAATCTGTCTAAATAGTTTTATCTTAACACTAAAAATGTTGCAATATTTTTACATTGTTTGTTAATGAATTAAGGTTTTTGTAAACTACATACCAGAAAGACTATTTAATGCATAATTTTGGCAAGGGAATAAAAACACGTAGAAATTTCCATAAAAAGTTCATTTTATTAACAATTGTGATACACAAGCTTCCACAAGAAAAGCTTGATCAGAAATGATGACTGTGATATCTGTAAGCAATGGACTTAAAAGCAATGACATTATATCTTTAGCAAACCAAAAACCAAACCAGGAACCTGCTACAATGCTTCTCTCTTCATATAAAGTCTATTTTTCCTTTTAGAAAAAATACTTTATGAATCACAAAAATACAAATTTAAAATAATAATAAAAAAAAAAAAAAGAACACACTTCTGAAATTTAAGAAAAAATATAAACCTCTAGAACTTTTATCAGTCAAAAATAAATTTACTTATTAAATCATTTTCATTTTGTTATAAATCCCACTAATTCTTTTAAACAGTACAAATTTATAAAAGAATTTATATTACAAAACTACATTTTTAATATAATTTGTGCAGTGATTGCAAAGGGATCCTGACAAGGCTTGTGGGTTTAAACTACGAGGCACAACTCGAAGTAGACGCATCCACTTCCTTCATTTGTCTCAGTCGGGATTTCTTTTATGTTTTGCTCTTCAGGAAAATGTTGATTGGGAATTGCAAAACATAAAAGATAGATGAATAAAAAGTTATGCTGTACATAATAATCACTCTACACATTAGGATGAATAGATGATGCAATGTTCTTGGAAAGTTTCTCAATCTTCATCACCATCATCATTTTCCCTTTTCCGCTTTTGACCCCGTGGACCTGAAAAAAAAAAAAAAAAATATATCATATTAAAATGAATTTACTTATATACATAAATTAATTTCTAATTTTTTATTATTTATTAATTTTTAATGATCATTTTAATAGATTCGCATAATGAAAATATGCTTTGATTTCACCATAATAAAACAATTATACACAGGAAGAAAAGATATCACCAAATTCTATGTCAACATCAAGAATGCAGATACTGTCAAAAAATTTACAGACTCATAGTATATATTATTGAATTTTATATACTTATTTTTTAACTCCCGACTTTTGATAATTCTATAAATTATGATTT